>JAQSUU010000822.1:0-25000 GCA_038087645.1 Saccharum hybrid cultivar R570
AACTTTTCAGAAACTTCACTGATATTACAGGGGCGGGCCAATAATTCAGCCATCTTGGCTGTGTTTAGCTCCTGAATTTGGGGTGCCAAAATTTACTATAGCATTTCATTTGTATTTAGTAATAATTGTCCAACCGTTGACTAATTAGGTTCAAATGTTCATCTCGCAAAGTACAACCAAATTGTGCAATTAGTTTTTGATTTTATCCACATTTAGTACTCCATACATGTATCGGGGAAATCTTTTTTTTTGCATAGTATACTTTTCAATGGATAAACACAGCCCTTGTCAACCCATGGACAGATTGAGATTGGGATCGATGGACGTGACTGGCCCAAAACAACGCATGCAACCACTTCGGTCACGGACGCCTGGATCCATCGCCGGGTCAACTCGAGTTTGGGACATACTACTAGTATAGCCCTTTTTTTTGACGTGTCACGTCCAAGAACCGTACCTTATCACGAAACAATTGGTGTTGCGGTACCATTTTCTTTGTTCCAAAAACACTGTGCGTAGCTTCATATGGACAAGATAATTAGGCCCGTGTGTTTTCAATTCAAAGCTGAGAAACGTGACAGGCTACCCGATTTTGTACACATGTACAATTCTTCCTCACGAGCTTTATTTTAGAAGTACATGGAGTAGACGCAGTTTATTGTCACGTTTCAGAGCGTCACTTTTTGATAGTACACTCTATTTATTGCCTAAAAACAAGTACACCGTAGTAGTACTCAATTGTGGTGCTGCAACAATGATCGAAAGTCTAATGCATCCCTGCTAGATACCAAAGTAGTTTATAGGCCAAAACCATTTCCATTACTGAAAGAAATGTTTTTGGGGATACGACCTTAGCTGTACGTACCTATCCATTAAAGCAGGGAGGAATTAAGTATGAAAGTAACATAGCCAAATACATAAAATGATTACTTGTACCGGCCTACCGGGCAGGGCCGAGCCGGCAAAATCCAGAGCCCTGTTCCAAACTCTAGAAACAGATCTACCTGCCTAGAAAACTAGAATTAGAATAATGTATATGTTGTAATATATTATTCCTATATAGCAATGGATATATGAATAGTTATAGTATTAGTTTATATGAAGGACTACGTAGGATTGAAACTGAAGAAAAGAAATTTATCTCGGTCACCACTCAATTGTTGGCTTTCAATTTAGAACACAGATTATCAAATTCATGGTCTCACTGAAAATTTTGGCCAACCAGTGGAACATACTATATATTACTATAGCATACTAACTATAGCTAGTCACGTAAATGTTGCAGGCAGCGTTTGAACTCTGATTCTCCGAATAGTCAGTTAGCCAATCATTTTTTTTATGGTCTCAAGCGTTGGAAGTTAGGGGCCCTTACAAAACTCAGGCCCTGTTCAGTCGCACCTCCTGCACACCCTTAGGCTCGGCCCTGCTACCGGGTCACTGATTTTTGACCAATTATTAATTGATTTGTTCTTTGGACTTCTCCCCGGGGATCAATCAAGGAGTGATTGAACCCAAATCCAGCAAATAGAATTTCATCAACCCAATACAAAATTCAAACAAGCGTACAGTATCATTTCCCGGGAGTGGTTATACCTGGAGAGCACAGGAAACAAGCTGGATGGCGGTTGGTTAGGGGACACGATGGCGTGGCGTCGCACACGCGACACGCCGACCCGCGGCCCGTTTCGTACGTGTGGTCGCACAGGGTGGGCGCCGCCTAGCCAAGCCAAAAATTCCAGCCAGTTGGGGTGTACTTTCCGGCTCACAACAGCGATCGAGCGTGATGCAGGCTGCAGGCGGCGTGGAGATCGACCAGCCCCATCACACCCAGCTACTCCATGCTACTTCTTCTAGTTCTAGGTACAGTATTTGCCAGTGATTTTTAGTGGCGTTTTCTTCTCATGTCGCTGTTACCACTTACCAGCATGCTAGCAAGGTGATCCGCAAAATTTGCTCGTACTAGAGTTGATAATGGTAAATGATTTATTTTTTAGATTCATGCGTGCTTGTTGACGAAAGATTCCTATCTGCTAGATGCCTGAACAAGGCGTTCTTCCTGAGCGCCTGCATCAGATCCAACAACGTCCTCGTCGGTTTCTAGCCGCCGCTAATCCCAAAGTAAATTATTCTGGCTTGCAAAGCTACTGTGCTAGCTAGCAATTGGTAGATAGGAATCTTTCGCCAAAGGCCCTGTTTAGTTCCCAAAAAGTTTTGTAAAATTTTTCAGATTCTTCATCACATTGAATCTTTGGACACATGCATGAAGTATTAAATATAGATAAAAAAATAAAACTAATTACACAGTTTAGATGAAATGAACGAGACGAATCTTTTAAGCCTAATTAGACTATGATTGAACACTAATTATCAAATAACAACGAAATTTGCTACAGTGTTATTTTGCAAAAAAAAATTGCAACTAAACCGGCCCAAAATACAAATTATTCTGGCTTGCAAAGCTACTGTACTACCGCTACCAAAGCAAATTATACAGTAGCTGATACTAGTACGTTCATAGTCAATTGGTACTCCTATTTCAAATTGTAAATTGTCCTAGCTTTTCTATATACATGGTTTTAGATCTATCTAGTGCACATATAAAACTATGCATCTAGAAAAAAAAGTAGAATAGTTTATAATTTGAAACGGAGGGAGAAGGTCGACCGCCATTCACCGCTACTTCCAGACGAAACTGCTGAAACCATGCATGTTAGTGTGATCGTGCTGTTTTGTCTCATACAGTTAGCCTGAGCACTTGCAGTCCTTAGTTTACAGGGCGTCAAATAAAGACCTGCCTTTTTTTGCGAACAAAATAAAGAACTACCTTGTGCATGCCTAGAAAGAATCTGAATTGATTTCGGTAATGATACAGTACGTACGTCCGGACGGGACAGACGGACTCGACGCGCGCGACCAACTCCACCCGACCAAGCCCCGCTCCCTCTCCATCCTTATCCGCTCGCCCGGCCTCTCCATCCTTCTCTCCTCGTTCACTCCGCCCCCACTCACAGTCACACGCCCGCTCTTCTGCTCGGCTCCATGGCACCAGAGTCGGACGCGACGCCGGCAGGGAGAAGCACTCACCAGCAAGCCGCGCCTGCTCCCTCTTCCTCCTCCCTCCACTCCCTCCCCCTTTCCTTCCTCCTTTGCTCCCGCGTCCTCCGTGTGACCGAGAGAGGGCGGCTCGTGGTGGATCCATGGGAGCTCCGCCTTCCCCGTGGTGGATCCATGGGAGGAGGCGCAAATTCAGCGGCGTGGTCTCCTCCACCCTGAAACGTCCTCCTCCACCTCGACGACAGCATGGGGCCTCCCACCGTGGCGGATCCATGGAGCATCAGGGTTCCCCATGGTGGATCCATGGGCTCCGATGAGGTAGGTGGGGAAGGACCCCCACACACTCCTTCCTCTGGATATGAGGCGCCCCTCCTCTTCCTCCCTCATCTCCTCCTCCTCCTCGTCCCCCTCTGGATCTATGGTTTTGATAGTGGCTACGGTTTTTGTGGCGAGGCAGATCTAAGCTACATGCAACAGATGATGTGAAAGCACGATTTTGTGATGTTGCAGTAGCTTTTCTCAGTTTTTGTGGTAAGGCAGATGCAAGCTATATTCAACAGATGATGTGAAGCAATCATTTCTCTGATGTTGCAGTAGCTTCTTCTCCTTTGTTGCAGCAACTTCTCTCTGGTTGTTGCAGTAGCCTTTTTCCCTTGTTGCAGTAGTTTCTTCTCTTTTTGGCGAGTCAGATCTAAGCTACATGGCAACAGATGATGTGAAACACGTTTCTCTGATGTTGTAGTAGTTTTATTCCCTTTGTTGCATTAGCTTTTTCTTCTTGTTGCAGCAGCTTCTTTCTTCTGGTTGCAGTAGCTTCTTCTCTTTGTTGCATTAGTTTTCTTCTGGTTGTTGCAACAACTTCTTTCTCCTTGTTGCAGTAGCTTCTTCTCCTTTTGTTTCAGTAGCTTCTTTTTTGTTGCAGTAACTTCTTATCCTTTGGTGCAGCAGCAGCTTCTCCTTGTTGCAACAGCTTCTTTTTTTTTTGTTCGTTTCATCAGTTTTTGTTTGTGTTTCATTAGTTGTTTTTTCTGATGTTTCAATAGTTTTTCGCGTTTGTTTTCAACAACTTTTCTCGTTTGTTTCATTAAGGCCCCTTCGATGTTGGGGGCTAGATAGATCCGTGCACGCGGGGGAGAGGGGGGCTTGGTGGTAAGCTGACGGCGGGGCTCCGTTCGGGGCGGGCCGGGGGGGATTCGCGGGTGCAGGAGCGGGGCGGGGGTCGCCTTTTCCTTTTTTCATGGGGCGGGGGCGTACGGGCGCGGGACGGGCGGGGGCGCTCGCATGATTTTTGCAGCGTCCAGACGTGGCCCTAGAGCCGGGCGTCCGGGCGCTAGCAACGCCCGATTGATTTGTCCTATAGAGCACAAGCACAATTGCTTCAAGTTCAAAGTATCATCACTGATGAGTCATCAGCATGCATAATCAAGAGATTTCAAGAACGATGTAAAGAGCCAAATTGAGCAATATATATAAGATCACAGAAAAGATCAGTGATTACCTAATGTAAGGGATCAATTTTCAACAGTCAACAACTTATGACATCGATCACGCCGACATTTTCTATATTTTTTTTAATAAAAAATACTAGTACTGTCAGGGATGTGTCATTACAGGCTTTCAGACACATGACTGTTGTAACGATAGTTTTGACCTACACAGTACAAAATATGAGGATGCATGTCTGTACCCCCTCAAGTAATAATAGCAGAATATACAAACACAAAAACAATGCCAAAAGATCAGACGTACCGCGCACTCAGAGAAAAAAATCACGGAGAGAACGAAATATGGCCAGTGGCCCTCTCAAGAACGAGAAGAAGAAAGAAGAAATGCGAGATCAAGAACGTGCATGTGGACGGTGGCGTACCTTGCGGGTGAGCGAGACGTCCGGCGCGGGGATCTCGACGACGCAGGTGTGCGTCGCAATGCCCCACCCCTCCACCGCCGGCAGGCACTTGCACCGCGGCATCGACTTGCGCTCGTACGACAGCGAGTCCACCCGCGGCCCGCCGGAGAACAGCGGCGCCGGCGTACCGGGCGTCGCCGGCGCCGATCCGTTCGGGGGCGTCGACTCCGGCTCCGTCATTGCTGCTAGCTGTGCTTCCCTCTCTGCTTGCTCTCTCGCTCTCAAAGACAATCTTTTTTTTTTGGTTTTTTTGGACTGCCGGCAGTGCAGGACACGGGAGTACTAATTACATGATTTGATGGTTTTTGCTGAGGTGATGCTACGATAATGGCCGGATGGGCTCCAGCAGGCCGATCGCTAGACTACGGCTGATGTTGTATGGCTACTACTAGCGATGCATGCTGCTGGATGGTCTTGCTTTTTTTTTTTTTGTTTTTTTCAGCTGGGCGGCGAGCAAAGATGATGGCGAAACTTACATGATCCGGAGGCTTTTGTTGAGTTTGTGCTAAGGAATTAGTGGGGACGTATCCAGCCTACCAACTTACGCCTCGCTTCGCAACGCCGATGCTTTTGGAGATCTTGGAAGTGGCTTTTTTTTGTGATTTTTTGGGGTTTGGGTTTGAATTTTGAACAGGGACTGGACTTACACGCTCCACAGGTTTTTCTCCAGGTTTGGCTAAGGCGTAATGGGTGGGGAGATGGTGTCCAGCTCTCTTACAAGAACAGTCTCTCACTGGCTTGCTAGGATTGGGAGAATGGAGAGAAACGCATGCGGAACAGATGCAAGCAATGGAGAATGCAAGAACGGTGGCGAGGTGACGAGAGGAGGAAGAAGCAAATGGAAATGGGCAGGTGGGTGATGATGGGTTTGGAGGGCGAGATGGTGTGGGTGCGTGGGCTGTGTATATAGGGAGGCTGTGAACGCACATGAGGGGGATGGATCGAGGTCAATGGCATCCCTCCACTTGAGGCAGCATCTCCCAACTGCTCTCGATAATAATGCAAACTAAAAGATAGCAGTGGAAATGGAAGAGCATCACCTCGGTTAAGGACTGCTTCGAAGTAGCTTGCTTAAGCAAAGCTTGTGACAAAATAAACGGCGGATAAGCTAGCTGTCCGGAATATTTACAGTAGCAAGTACGCTCTGTGTGCGGGGTCAGAATTTTTTTTTCTTAGGCTGTGTTTAGTTGGGAAAATTTGGGTGAAAAGTTACTGTAACACTTTTCGTTGTTATTTGGTAAAATTTATCCAACCATGGATTAATTAGACTCAAAAGATTCGTCTCGAACTTTACAGACAAACTATGCAATTAGTTATTTTTTTACCTACATTTAATGCTTCATGCATGCGTCTAAAGATTCGATGTGATGGGTGGAAGAGGAAATATTTTGGGTATGCATGCCAAGTGAACGCGGCCTTAAAGCAGATGGCATGAGGTCAGAATAATTAGAATAAGAATTCCGAATGAACTAATGCTGGGCCCTGCGAAATTCTTCGCACCAATAAGGCAATAAGGTGCCAATTTTTAATAGCATTGACAAGGTTTGCCACCTCATCAGATATTGTTCTCTTCTTGGAAAAATAAAACGTCTCAAAAACAAGGGAAAATATCTGAATGCTCTTAGTGTAAATTATTGATAGTGGGCTAGCTTCAGAGATATTTTTTTCTTCTTCTGAAGTCTTGCTTTCCCATGCAAACATGATACCCTATAACCCTACCTTAGGAAGAGTGGAAGAGGAGCTTAACTAGCAGAACGATTTGAATACGCTGATGCCTTGACCGCATGGGCTCATCACTAATTCACTATTCTATTAGTTCAGGGACTAATCGTCACACGCTCAATGATTTGGAGCCCGGGCCAGTGTCAGCGAAGTACCCGGCCTTCGTTAACATATTGGGCTCATGTGCAATAATTGAAGAAGATGCATGGGATATATTTTTCTGTGAGAAATAATAGAAGATGATCTCATGGAAAGTCGGAACTAGGAACAAGCCCATCCGAAGATTCCGAACATCGGGAGGCGCGTTCTATATACAATGTCGTTTGTCAGGCTGTCGATCAGCAATTTAGGGGTGTTTAGAGATTTTTTTTTGAAATTTGGCTATTGTAGCACTTTCGTTTGTATTTGGTAATTAGTGTCCAATCATAAACTAATTTGGCTCAAAAGATTTGTCTCGTGATTTACAACCAAACTGTGTAATTAGTTATTTCTTTTACCTATATTAAATGCTTCATACATACGTCTAAAGATTGATGTGATGGAGAGACTATAAAAATTTAGAATTTAGAAAGGAAGTAAAGGCCTTAGCATACTCTCTCCGTCCCTTCGAAACCAGAGCTGCATGTATGTACTTATCAGAAAAAAAGAGCTGCATGTATGTAGAAATAATAATACTGGACGCTCAGCCTCAGGGCATAGGGCCCGCGTGTCGGTGACCGATTGTTCGCAAGATCTTCGGAGGAATCGTCGGAGCTTCGTTGTTCCTACAAATGCTACGGTCTGAGCTTACTGCTCATGCCTGTGAAGCCAGGACTTTGATGTTCCTCTCTCTGGCCGCTGCAATGAACCAGAGTGCTACCGTCATTTTGGTCAGTGCCGTTACGTCCGTCCAATGCCACTACTAGTGGCCTGTAGATTTTGAGCCCTAGTTCCTCCACTTGATCCTGACTTTTTGCAAACTAAAAGCCTCTCGCTTATATTAAACCAAACCCTGCCAGAAAAGATCACCATGGCAGGAGAATCATCGATGCGTCGTAGAGTAGTTCGTAAAGCGGCCGACCTGATTCGCCACAGCTTGTCCTCGAGCCAGGCGTCATCAGCACAACTGCACCAACCTAGGTTTGCTGCTAACACTGCGATTAAAAAAGGTTATGCTCAGTTGCTCACAACGTGGCACAACAGTTTGCCCCACTGATGCGGGCATCCGTGCTTTACACTTGAGCCAAGGAACCAAACGCCACCGGAAAGTTCAGTGAACCCGTTAATGAAATACCGGAGTACATGTGAAGTCGTGCTCTAGAAGTTCAGTGAACCGAGCCGAGGCATCTTGGCCGTGTGGCGTCTGCACCAGGGAAACAAAAAATGGGGGCAAAAAAGTGCTTTCCGCGGCGCCCCTAGACGCCGCTAAACTGCCCCATCATATGCCACCAAGAGATCATGAAATGCGATACTAGGTAGTACGTACTATAATTTTGTTCCGTACGTCCAATCAAAGATCTTGATCCTCTATCATGGCCGTGCCACTTAATCGTTCTTCTTTCAGGTCTCTTCTATTTCACAACGGCGAGTCCGAGAGGATGCAGAGGCCTGCACCTTGGGCTGTTGATGCCTTGCCTTCCTTGAGCAGCCTGAGCAGTAGCTACGACCTGCTTTGCTTTGAGACGGTAGGCAGCAACAAGATCGCCCACGTTGCAAAGTGACCCTGACTGACACACAGGTGTCACTGGTTACTGAAGAAGATGGGTAGACAGATTCTTGCCTCATGCGAGCTCTGACAATGTGTTTGCCGTGACGGTGAACAAAAGTTCAGCTACTACTCTCCCATTACACCTTACGTGCGCTCGTCTAAATACTACTATAGCTTTACTACTTTTGCCACCTGCACTCGGGACTGTAGCACTGTAGCGCGGGGTGGACTGGACGGTGGACGGATTAAAGAAGCCGCTCTTCTTGTGTCCAATCTGTTCCTGCAGCAGCTGCTGATGCTGATGCTGCCCAGCAGGCCTTTTGTTCTCGGCCATCAGTCCCACGCCGAAAAGGAGCGGAGAACCTCCAGGCTCCTCCGCTTTACCCCGTCGGTACGGTAGGTTTCATTTCACCGTTCACCCCTCCTGTGGCCACTGGCCACTCATGAGTCATGACTCATTCCTTCATGCCTGATCGCCTGATGGACCCGCTCGATCACCAGCTCACCCAGAGTCAACACACGTTGGAAAGCAATGCGAAGGCGCAGCGATCTGCCTCCCCTGGACTGGAGAACGAACGACCAACCCATCGGAGGGGTCCCGCGGGTGGGTCCCGGCCCGGCCTCCCCGACGCCAAGTGTGTGGCGGGGAGGCGCGCGTTTCTTTCAGGCCGTCCGCTGGGCTGTGCCCGCATCCGCATGCATGCATGGAGGCCGCAGGGGAACGAGTGAAATGACGCGCCATCGATCAGCACTCCAGATGCCAAGCGAACAATCGAGCACGGAAGCGTTGGGGCCTGCTGGCCCTGTGTTCTGAGCAGTGAAAAGGCGCGGCCTTTTCCCCCGGTTGGCATTTCACATCGCGAGGGGATCGGCGGCCATGGAAAACGGACACGGCTATCTACACGTAGCTTCTCTTTGTCGTGGCAATCATAGACTCGACGAGAGACCTATAATGGCGATGCGATCGCACTGTGAAATCTTGCTTTCAGGCCATGAAGCAAGGACTAATTGTTCAATCTGTCGCGCCATCTTGTCTGCTTCAGGAGGACGCATCAGGATCAGGACAATAATTGATATGTCGCGCCCATGCTTCTTCACTTCTTCATTGTACTAACAGCAAGCATGTACTTAAATAAGAACCGAGGCAACTATGAAAAGAGCTGAGCTTGCTTTGGCCTTTATTATCACCCGTAAAATGTCCGATGGCGACGGATCTAGCAGGCCGGCTGACGAAAAGCGAGAGCGGGCCGGCGACGACGAAATGGCCGATGCCAGCCGCCCTAAAGTCGCCGATAAAGGGGAATAGCGAGAGGGTCTGGCCAATTTTCATCGGCAATCAATCTTCTTCCGCGGGACAATGATGCCCGTGGGGGAAAACAAGGGAGGAAATGTTGTACTACTCCTGGTGTTCCATCAGGAGGCTGGAGGCGCATGGAATGCGGTGCCGAGCTGGAATGATCATCGCTGTCAGTGTTGATGATCTGAGCTGCAACATGATTGCTTGGTTTTAATTAAGACACTCTTGTTGCAATTAGGCGCTAACTGATGATCAGGTTACGGAGAAGGGGGCTACATTGGCGAGGACAGCAGTACGTGTTCAGTCATTCTGATCTGATCCACATCCACTCATTCGGACGTGTTTGGGTCTGCTGACGAGAAGATTCATCGAACAGGACAGCACGGCGTACCGCACCACCTGTAGCTTTTCTCATGGGAAAGCGTAGTCAGGCGACACGCGACAGGCGACGAGAGGTGGTGCGCGTGGGCGCGGAGACCTGGAGCGGGAGAGGCTAAAAACGCACGCACGGCGGCGTTTTCTTGAAGCCCGAAATAGTAAAGCACCAGCTTAGCTGCGGTGCCGGTGCGTGCCGTCGTCGTGGGCCATGCAGAGTCGATCGAAAGAGATGTAAAGAGGCATGGATGGTGGATCATCATCCAGCCGATCGAGCAGCACCGAGCATCTGTTCTCGGCAGCTCGATCGGCTCCATCAGGCACATGTGCACGCACGCACGTCAGTTTGACACCGAGACGAAGCATGAGTACGCGAGAGCGCAAAGCGGAAAACTTGAGGCCGGGGAATGAAGGCGGTGGCATCGCTTGGAGGTGAAAAAAAAAAGGCTAGGTAGCTAGCTAGCTAGCTAGGGCCCGGGTTTTGGAGCAAGCGAGCGACGCTGGCCTCTGGATTTCCCTTTTGCTCGCCATTGGTCGCCGGGTGCCGGGGCTTTTCGCTCTCTCCTTGGCATGCATGCGGTCGGATATCTGATATGATCGTCGGGCGGTGGTAGTGGGAGACAGGGGGGCGAGGAGAGTACTGCACGGCTCCAGCGACAAGACTGCTGCTGTGCACTACCGGCGTTGTCTGGCAACTTCGCATGGAGTCTAGTACTCTCCTCGCTTGATTTACATGCGCACCATCAATTGAAGACTCCAACACGACGGCCATGCATTGCCTCGAACCGGCGCCATCGCGTGTCTCGCGACCTGCCCACAGGCGCCGTTGCCGGAGCCTCCGATCCGGTCGCGTTCGGGCCCCGGACCGCTCCGGCCGGCGCGGTCTGTGGATGGGGTTTTGGCCTTTAGGAGGCGAGGTCGGACCGTCGGATCAGTGGGCCAGTGAGGGGGGGAGGCTGGCCATGGCCGGGCGTCGTCCCAAACCGCGGCGAGCTAGGATGCGGCAGCCCAACATTGCAAACTGAGATCCTTCCATGCCATTGATATAGCATGCCTTGATTATCATCGATTTAGAATTTTCCTTCCATTCTACTATGCCAGTACCTCTAATTTTCAGTAAAGTTCGAAGTCAAGGCCTTTGGATCATCATCTGATGGCACCAACTGTGACTGTTTTACCTTTCGCGCACACATCATCATCATGCATTAACTTCAGGGCCTGTTTAGATGTCCAAAAACACCCAAAATTTTTTGCACAGTACCGTCACATCGAATCTTAAGACGCATACATGGAGCATTAAATGTAGATAAAAAATAAATAATTGCACAGTTTGTCTTTAAATATCGAGACGAATCTTTTGAGCCTAGTTAGTCCATGATTAGATAATTTTTGCCAAATAATAACGAAAAGTGATACCGAAACTTTTTCCAAAAAAATTTGACATCTAAACACGCCCTCAGCGTGGAAACCTGCCAACCTGGGCGGGTAAGATCGATCAGATCGCCGCTCTACAGTTGCCGCAGTCCGCCGGGTGGCGTGATCGAACAGGGCGAGAGAGCAAGATGCCGCGATCATGAAACGACGAGGCACCAGCACCACCAGGCCCCGGCCTAGCTAGCTAGCTGACCTGTGTGCAAGCGTCAGGGTCACCACTAGCTGGTACTGGTTCATTCGTCGCATAGCAGTTTGCTGTGTGCCTGTGTGTGTACGCACGCGTGGCGACCGGCCGGGCGACGTGACGGCGGGTCGAGTCTAGTGATCGAGCCCGCGCCGGACGGCGAGCTGGAGCGTAGCGTAGCTAGCCCGGGTGAGGCAGCTAGCTGCTTTATTAGTCTACGACTCTACGTGATCGTGAAGCTTCGATCGATCAATCGCTCGGATTGGGATCGCCGGCCGCGCGGGCGGGGGTGATTTGATGCGAGCCACGAGATCTATTACCGGTTTGGCGATCGAACGGGGCCAACGGGCCGGATCATCATCATCATCATCATGCAGGTTTGAAAGCCAGTGAGTGCCTATCTTGTGATGGATAGGCCTGCTCAGCGTAAAAACACTTGACGTGGCCCAACTAGTGAAAGAACAACTTTAGCCCAATCCAAATGTAATCAGCGACCCAACGCCAGTACGCCAGCGACAAACGTGAAGTGGGCCTGAGTAATCTTAAACTCGGGTGCCCAACGGGCCAAACCCAAACGGTCCTGTATTACAACGGAAATCCTGTGCTTCTGACAAATGCAAGTATCATCATCCATTACGAGTACGGAGATTCCAAGCTACAGCCACATTCTGTGTTAAATACTCTTGTCAGGAAGCATTTTTAAAAAAAATAAAGGTCGGCAGGAGATCCGTGGAACTTTTTTTTTGGAAAGTGCGGAACATGTATTGATACATGACTACAAGGGAGAGTAGTGTCACGGTCCTAGTGAGGACCGGACAGATTCAGCGGTAATTACTCGGATAACTGAAGAACAGCACGAGAAATAGGAAGAACAGAGCAGCAGGAATAGCACAGCAAGAAGAGGAACAGCAGAGCGCGGAGGGAACTGAATTAGGATTTGGTTAGAGTTTAGTTATTTCCTGCCTCAACCTGGGACCATTACAAGCGCTCAGCGCCAAGTTGACAATCCGAACCCACGTGCTAACCGACTTTGGTGCTAAACTACTTCCTGTGTTTCTCTGACATGTTTACCCCACTGTCGGTGAGACTGTCCGCTCCCCTTCTATTGCCGGACGCCCAACAGGGCTGCTTGCCGCCTTCGCCTCAGACTTGTTCAGTGCTACACCCTTCTGTATAGCCCGCCGCCTTGAGGTCCTGACAAGTAGCTTGTCAAGAAGGGGCACCTTTTTCTTTGGTGCTCTCCTTCGCAAAAGAATGTTTGGTGTCTACAACACTCCCCATGCTAAATCACTTACTGCATGAGTGATCTAGAATCGATCGTCCGATTCTAAAACCGAAGGTGAGAATGTTGTTTGGTTCGTGACGAGGAGTCATTCTGTCCGTCATCAGATTGTTCTACTCAGGGCTTCCCCAACGGAGGCATATACGAGCAATGGTCTCAACAAAAAAACACCACACCACCTACGCACATAGAGGTTGAGGCTGTTAATCTCATAATGCAGGCAGTAGTTCTCAGTTTTCTCCGATCATATCGGTATCTTTTGCTTTTGAAACATCACTCAACTTTTTGGCAGATGGAAATTATGAGGGCAGTTGTTCTCTTGGCTATGACACGTCTGCGATGGGAGCCCCAGCCTTTGTGTCAGCTGCGAAACCACTACCCACGCTGATTTAGATGCTCGGCAACTACATGGACATTGAGACTCCCAGCCACGGTGTAGCTTTGGGGAAGGTCTTAGCGTTAATTAAAGGCCATCGTGGGGGACCAGGTCATTCCACAAAAGGTATCAGACGAGTCTATTCCAAAGCAAATCATGTTGGATGGGATCAACCTCCAATCGAAACACGTTGTTAGTTATCACTGATTTTTTTTTTCAAAAATTCTAATTCTGATGAGTTGGAGCTTCTAGAATACTCGCAGCGGTTCCACATTCAAAAAGCAAAAAAAAAAAAAGAAGAAAAAATTACAATCGAGGTTCACAAAGTTTATTTTGAAGGATGTTTTAAACATCATGTTATAGCATTTAGTGGAGAGTTGCACTTAGCCACTATAGCGTCGTTATACCCTCACCGTCATAGTCCGCCATTTAGTAGAATATTGTTATAATAGTGGAGGATGACATTAAAAGTTATAGCATCGTTATAACCCACTATTTATTATCCGTAGCGCTTGCCAGATGATAACGAGAATGCCGAATGCAGCCTGTGAGTGTTCACCTTTCTTGCCTGGTCTCTTTGTGGATTTATGGATTGGCCCATTTGAGCCTTTTAGGCTCATGTGGAGATTGGCCACTAACAAGGAGCCTAGGACGAGCATTCGCATGTACTACCTCCGTCTAAGGAAGAATGCAATTATGGATTGCGTGTCACGTAAAGTGGTTTATATTTACCAAGTTTCTAGTATATAGTATTCACATTTAGGACTCTAAATTAATTTAATATAAAAATATATTTCGTAATTAATCTAATGATATTTATTTGATATTATAAATATTTATATTTTTTATCTATAATTGGTCAAAGTTGATATACTAACACGTGACATTGTTCAGAATTATATTCTTTTGGAGACGGAGGGAGTACCGTTCATCTCTCTTTTGCCCGCGACTTTGACAAACAGTGCCACACGATCGTCCATCGAGACACCCAGGTGGCAATCCCAATGGTCGATGAGGGGGATCGTCGATGGTGAGGTCTACAACTGCTAAACCTCGCCATACTAGTGGATGGTGGTAGATGATTGTTATTGGTGTTTATACTATTAGTAGTTCTAAAAACTTCTAGAATAATACTACACTTGTTAACATGATAAATAATATATCTTATAGATGGGTCTGATGAAGCTCCGGTTCGATCAATTAAAAAAAACCCTATCTTTTTGGTCAATTTGAACCTCGCATATACTTTGCATGTGCCCATCGAATTGATGCGTCGGTCAAGGTATTTCTCGGGGTTTTCTATATTGGGACAGGTAGAACAAATGAGGCCCATTGCAGGTTGAAAATCATGGCCTGCACCTATTAAATACTACTTGGGTCCTGTTTTTGAAATTGATTGGTGTGGTTCATAGTTAGATTTGCTGGCAGAGATGAGGCCAATCTCAGTGGAGATTTCATGGTCCAGTTTTCAACGCACTTATATTTTGGAAACAGCGCAGAAGAGTTTCATCCCCCATAAAATTCACTCTACTCCATAAAACTTTCATCGGCAAGCCTAGCCCCTAGACGTCCGGTCCTAGTTCTGCGTTCGGACGCGGCTCCCGTTCGACACAACCTCTGTGCCCCTCACGTAGGCTGCACCAGCGCAACAGGAGAGCGCTCGCCCGGCGTGCCCACATCACCATGCGCCTGCGCCCGTGCTCCCAAACCGTGACGTACGCAGCCTCCTCCGCCCAGCGCCCATCCCGCTCCGGAGGCAGCGTCGTCCGTAGGGAGCTCCCTCGCTTGCGCCCAACGCACGTAGCTCCCTCGTCCTGCGCCCATTGCGTCCATCGCCCATCCCTCGTTCGTATGGATGTCCTGTTGGCTCTGGGAGAGACGATGCAACAGAAAGTGGGAGGAGAAGAGATGCAACACCAGACCTACTTTTGAAACGTCCAAATCCAACTGTTGCAACATACATCTGAAGACAGTTGAAGCACTTGAAACATGTTTATGAAACATTTAAAAAACACACCTAAAACACACTTGAAAACCGTTGCAACCCATTCGCAACATCCGAATAAAACACATGCAACATATGTGTGAAACATATACAACATCCAGATAAACATAATTACAACACGCGTCCGGAAAACACAGATGAAACATACCACTGAAACATCTGAAACACTCAAAACATACTATTACAACATGCCTCTGAAAAACAATTGCAACATATGCAACATGCGGAACATCCCGATCTACTTTGCAACATCCCATATGATTCAACTGCAATATACATCTGAAACGTTTAAAACAATTGAAACATACAGTTGCAACATACGGAGAGAGAGAGCCTGACGCGGAGAGCACCATGAGCACCGGATCTGCGGGGGCTCCCGGTGTAGAAGCAGGGACCCGCGCCCGCGCCGGGTCACGCCCATCCCCACACCGGAGTTGAGGCCGAGCGTGGCCACGTGGATCGGAAACGGTAACCAGCCGTCCAGCTTCTTCTTTGAGAAACAACCAGCCGTCCAGCTGCCGCCCAAGGCCGTGTTTAGATCCTCAATTTGTGGGCCGGATTCGGCAACTGTTGCTTTTGTTTTTTAGTGCAAAAAATTGTCCAAAAATTGATTAATTAGACTCAAAATGTTCGTCTCGTAAAGTATAATAAACTGTGCAATTAGTTTTTGATTTCATCTACATTTAGTACTCCATGCATTTACCGGCATTTTGATGTGACGGGGAATCTCCTTTTTAAATAGTGAAATTTGGAGAAAGAATTTGGGATCTAAACAAGGCCCAACCCGGATCCTGGTGGCCCCGCGGCGGAAAAAAAAATCGAAGCCGGGTCGCTACCATCGGGGCCCAACCCAACCCAGCAAATCCTCCCAACGGCCATCTCGAACTTTCCAGCGTTCACATTAGCTTTCCCCTTTTCTCTCTACCTTCACCAGCCTGTCCTCTCGCAAGTCGCACCCTCACCGAAAGGCGAAGGCTTCAAGCGCACACAGCCACGCAACCCCCCCTCTTCATCAACCTCGAATCGAGCCCGCGCGCGTCCCTGAATCGAGGTATGGGGATCCCTTTACTCATGCTGTCGCTTTAACTCTTGATCTGATGCTTGCTGGGGTCTTGGGGTCGATTTCGCCCAATTTTTTGGGGGGTAAGTCGAGGCCTCCAGGGAGATCTGTGGGCAGTATGTTCGCAGTAGCTTCTAATTTGTTCGATTGCTGCGCTATCTCATTGGATTCTGCGGTTCTGATTCTGTCTATCGTCATGTGTTATAAGCGGCGTTTCTGATATTCCCCAATTTTTTTGCTAGTCTAGTGCGTTTAGGGTATGAGCGCGGACGCGGTGCATCAGAACGCTGTATTCAACTTCCAGGAGTACCGCGCTTGATGATGTAGTGCGGTCCAGTGCGCTGGGAGGGTCACTACAGTATTGTAGCTTTTGAGTGAAGGCTTGTCCCTGAATTGAATCGAGAAATATTCTTCCGGAAAAGATACGAAGCGTGGGCAGTTTTCTCTCTGCGGAGTGCTCACGTGTAGTGCCTATTATCAATACCATATAGCACTCGTGTTATTTCCTACTGTAAGGATTTCCTTATGTCTGGTTGTGTTTGTGACGTGAATTCCTAATCTGTGCCCTTGCTTTGATTATAGAGGAGATGAGTCGTGCGCACGACGGCCACAGGTCCTTCTTTCCCGTGGGGAATCCCTTCAGGATGATTTTCCCAAGAGGAGCCCACCTGTCGCCGAAGCTCACCGAGCTCCTCGCTTCGTACGAGGATGGCCTGGCCTCGAGCTTGAGGAAGCTCAAGCCAGAGGCCACCTCAGAGGTGCTCACACTATCATGGATGAAGCTCGCAGTGGACTGCTTGTCGGAGCTGCACACCAATATAGCCACCCTGATTACTGAGCTTGAGCTGCCCTTATCCGACTGGGACGAGAAGTGGGTGGACATTTACCTGAACAGCAGTGTGAAGCTGCTGGACATCTGCATTGCTCTGAGCTCAGAGCTCTCTCGGTTGGATCAAGGGCAACTGCTTGTGCGATATCTCCTTAATGTCTTGGACTCTGGGAGCGACATGCCATCCCAGGAGCAGCTCAAGAAAGCCGAGGTGTCGCTTAAGGAATGGATCGAGCGAGCAAGTGAAAGGTCTCTGAGGCTTGATAGCTGCTTGGCAGCGCTACAGGAGCTTTCTGGGAACCTTTGCCTGATGAAGGTTAAGCATTCTGCTAAGGGGAAAGTGCTCATGCGGGCATTGTATGGAATCGAGGCCGTTACAGTCTTAATCTGCAGCGTCCTTGTAGCCGTTCTGTCGGGTAGCTTCAAGCCACTGGTGGAGTTTGATGTCCCTGAGAAATTTGGTTGGTCTACGGCCTTCATTGATCTTCATAAGGCCATAAGTGGGGAACTTAGCAGTCAACTATCCAGAGGTAGTGTTCCAGCTGTAAAAGAGCTGGAGGATGTTGAGGTATGTGCTAGACAGCTGCATACATTGACTTGTGCTGCTCAGCTTGAAGAGGAGAATGCCAGCCTGGCTCATGCTGTTAGCCATTCAAAGGAAGTGGACCTGCCAGATGCTACAGCCCAGGAAGGAGGCCATGTGGATAATCTTAAGATGGCTGAGGACACTAGCTGTCAGCATGAAGTGATCACGCTGCAAAGTATTACTACAGAAGGAGGAATGGATACAGCTGACATCAAGGAGGATGCCAAGACTATCGGCCATACAAAAGAAATGATGGTGCCTGAGAAAACAAGTGACGGAGGACACCAAGATGATAAGACAAAGCAGGCCACTGGTGTTGGCACTGAGATCAATTGCTTGGAAAGGAGAGAGGAGCTGCTGAACTGCATCTCAAGCATGTCGAAAAGTGCTAAAAGGCTCCAGTTGGGGTTGGACTTGCTGTCGAAGCGGGTGGGTGACTTCTTCCAGATTGTGCTTACAGGGCGTGATGCACTACTTTGCAATCTCAGGATTTCTGACGGGGGCAAGGTTGCTGCAGAGGTCAGGTCTTAGTATGCTATCTCATGTTTGTGCCATGTAATGCGTGTATAAACAGCTCAGCGGCCCATCCTTCTGCGTGGTGCTTCTGACTTCTGGCCCCTGCTCAGCCCCACCAACACTAAGCCGGGGCCAGATCTCAGAAGCATTGTGCATAATCATGTGCCTCTAGCTGTGCTGTGCAAAAGCTTATATAGCTTCCCTTTTTGGTAAGTAGGAACTAGAGTGTTGTTGAGTAAATAGTGCTGTTAAGTTGGTGTCGGTGGAATGTACACCATCTAGAGTAGAGCAACTGTATGTATGCTCATGTGTGTTCGTAACGGAGATGAAAATGAGTTGCAAAATGTTATTCCGTGTTTGTCTGTTGGATAACTTAAACTGGTATGTACAACTTTCTATGTACTTGTACATCATGTTGGCATCTATGTTCGACCTAGGGTGTTGTTGGTAAGTAGGAGCTAGCCTTTTTTGTTAAGTAGGAACTGGAGTGTTGTTGAGTTGGTGTCAGTTGAATGTACAACATCTAGAGTAGAGCAACTGTATGTATGCTCGTGTGTGCTGGTAATGGAGATGAAAATGAGTTGCAAAATGTTGATCCTTGTCTGTCTATTAAATAACTTAAAACTGGCATGTACAACTTTTTATGTACTTGTACATCATGTTGCCGTCTTGTTTGACCCACTCGTACTTCCACGAATATGATGTACTGCCTTTGTTCCTGTGGGAGGAGTTTGATATCCCAGATTCTCTCGCTCATGCTCTTCCTCTGTATGATATTCAACCAAACCCTGGACTGAGCCGAGCTGCGTGCACCCTGTAAATTTTGGTGTGATCTGAACCCTGGACTGAGCCAAGCTGCATGCACCCTGAAAATTTTCGTGAGATCTATGGGTTTGTGCTGTTTTGTGCAAATTTTGGTAACTGGTAACTTCAATGTTGAGTCATTAGTGTGTTGTGTTGTTTGGTATTGGTTGGTGGAATGTTGAGTACAGTAAATTGTTTGTTGTATGCTCATATCTCATGACTCATACGGGTCTATTTGAATTGAAAATGCAAGCAAAATGTTCATCCCGGGCTCCCTGCCTTATAGATACATGCATTGATAATGCCCAGCTTGATTTGTACTTGCAGATCATCTTACCGTTTTAGTTCCACCTAAATTCTTATGGGCTAGGAATTCTTGTTCCAGGAGCAGGATAGTTTCCCATCGTTCTTGCAAATCTGCATATGATGTGTTGGATTTGTTCTTATGGGCTAGGAATTATTGTTCCAGGACCAGGATAGTTCCCCACCGTTCTTGCAAATTCAGAGTTTCAGACATGGAAACGGAAACTCTTCCGCAATACGTGAAGACGACAGCTCCATAATCTTTCAGTTGCCCTGGACTAGTCTTCAAAGACTACTATTGGCTGGGGGAAAAAATTAATGTGATAGGAGAATCATTTTTAGCACACTATCTTTAATCTGAATCTGAAGTATCGAGGGAGTGATCATCGCTCTCTTTACTTTTCATTGTAGCCACTGTTTGTAACAAGGAGGAATGCATACAATTTTTATAGGGAGTGGCAAATCCAGCCCAAGAATTGACCTAGGGCGGAATTCAGGAGGTGGGGTTGCGGGGAGCTGAGGAGCCAGGTGGGGGGTCGATCCGGCAGCCGGCATGGCGGCGGCTAATAAGCAGCGGGACCGCAGGAGGGGCAAGCAGCGAGCCTAGAGGCATCAAGCAGGGATCTGACACGGCCGTGGCACCACAATCGAGCGAGGACGAGGCGACAATGCAAGCGGCGCCCCTTTGCGCACGCCATTGCCCTGCACTAAGGCCGCATGGCCTAGGCTGGACGACTACTGGCCCAATGCAAACGGCGCAGCCCAGTTGAAGCTCTGAGGCCCATGACGCTCTGTCGCCCTCCGCCTCGTCCCCTCACGGCCACACTGCGCGCGCATTCAGCGTCTTCCCCACGTGCGGCGTTGTTCTTGGCCTCACCACTCACTAGCTCCTGGAGTAGGGATGGGGTGCCTGGCCAGAGGGACCTAGGGCGGCCGCCCTAGCTCGCCCTAGTGGTGGCTCCGCCTATGATCGAACTGCCTTTAGTAGACCCTTGCGCTTGTGGTTGCTGAGAAATGTTAGCATGCTCTATACCAGTTGACTGATGCGTTTAGAGATCGCTGTGGTCGCAAAATAATACGGCCGTATAGAACATTTAGTAATTTTGTAAGATCCGCGGACGGTTAATGGCGCTTGTGTCTCGCTAGCATGCTCTATACCAGTTGACTGTAATGGGAAAAAAAAAGCTCTCTCAAAGTTCCCTTTCATCTCCGATTCCTGTGAGACATTCTCCGGTGGGAACACGACGATCCGATCCTTGTTTTATGCCTCGGACTGCCCCTTTTTTTTCTTTTCCTTTTGAAGTGGGAACTGCTCATTGTTCACACCATTATTATATACCTCCTCCATGCTTTATTATCTGTCGTCGTTGGTGTGTGTCATAAGTTTGACTCGATTTGCAGAAAATACGTACAATATTTGTATTTCCAAATAAATTTATTAAAAAACTAGATTTAAAGACCTTTTTCAACGATACTAATTATATACCATAAATATTAATATTTTTTAATATATATTTAGTCAAAATTGTTTCTTAGGAAGCCAATTAACATATATTTTCGAAGAGAGGGAATATATTGAAGTAAATAAACAACGCTATCTTGTTTTTGGTGCAGACTTCAGGCCGGTGCCGTCTCCTGTACTACTCATTTTTCGTAGAAAAAAGATGCCAAAGGAATCAATTTCCATCAGCCATGACGTCGATAGGCACTATGAGAGTGAGGTTTCACTTCCTCCCCAGCTCGGTGTTGACCACAGATAGACGGAGGCAAAGCAGAACAAGAAGACCTGGCCATGGCCACACAGCTCCTAGTCCTCGCCGCCCTCCTCCTCCTGCCCCTCGTCGCCGTCCTGCTTGGAAAGCTGCACGGGCCCCGCAAGGGCAAGAACGGCGCCCGGCTCCCGCCGGGCCCACCGGGTCTGCCGTTTATCGGCAACCTGCTGTTGCTGAGGCGCCACTCGTCCGACGTGGAGGCGCTGCTCCGGCGCCTCGTCGCGCGCTACGGCCCCGTCGTATCTCTGCGGGCAGGGTCGAACCTGTCGATCTTCATCGCTGACCGCCGCGTCGCGCACGCGGCGCTGGTCGAGAGCGGGGCCGCGCTCGCCGACCGCCCCGGGGTCACGCGCGCGCTCCTGGGGGAGACCGGCAACACCATCTCGCGGTCCAGCTACGGGCCCGTGTGGCGCCTCCTGCGCCGCAACCTCGTCGCCGAGACGCTGCACCCGTCGCGGGTGAAGCTGTTCGCGCCGGCGCGCGCGTGGGTGCGCCGCGTGCTCGCGGAGAAGCTCGGGCGGGAGGCCGAGGAGGCCCAGGCGGGAGCCCAGGCGCCGCCCCCCGTGATGGAGGCGTTCCGGTACGCCATGTTCTGCCTCCTGGTGCTCATGTGCTTCGGTGAGCTGCTGGATGAGCCCGCGGTGCGCGCCATCGCGTCCGCACAGTACGGCTGGCTCATGTTCGTGGCCAAAAACACGAGCGTGTTCGCGTTCTGGCCGGCACTGACCAGGATCCTCTTCCGCGGCCGCCTCCAGGAGGGGCTTGCCGCTCGACAGCGGCAGAAAGAGCTCTTCGTGCCACTGATTGACGCGCGCCGAGTGCGCAAGCAGCAGCAGCTCAAGAACCAACAAGGTGGTGCCGCGGTGGCGCCAGAAGAGGAGACGACGACGTTCGAGCACTCGTACGTGGACACGCTGCTCGACATCAGGCTCCCCGAAGAGGAGGACCGCGCGCTCACTGACGACGAGATGTCCAACCTCTGCTCCGAGTTCCTCACCGCCGGCACCGACACGACGTCCACCGCGCTACAGTGGATCATGGCCGAGCTGGTCAAGAACCCGGACGCACAGGAGAAGCTCTACAGCGAGATCAAGGCGACGTGCGGCGACGAGCAAGAGGAGGTCGCCGAGGAGGACACGCACAAGATGCCGTACCTCAAGGCCGTCGTCCTCGAGGGACTGCGCCGGCACCCCCCTGCACACTTCGTGCTGTCGCACAAGGCGGCGGAGGACATGGAGGTCGGCGGGTACCTGATCCCCAAGGGCGCGACGGTGAACTTCACGGTGGCAGAGATGGGCTGGGACGAGAGGGAGTGGGACAGGCCCATGGAGTTCATGCCGGAGCGGTTCCTGGCAGGCGGCGACGGTGAGGGCGTGGACGTGACTGGCAGCAGGGAGATCAAGATGATGCCCTTTGGCGCCGGGCGGCGAATTTGCGCCGGGCTCGGCATCGCCATGCTTCACCTGGAGTACTTCGTGGCCAACTTGATCGGGGAATTCGAATGGAAAGAGGTGCCCGGCGACGAGGTGGATTTCGCGGAGACACGCGAGTTCACCACCGTCATGAAGAAACCGCTCCGCGCGCAGCTGGTGCGCAGAACCACTTGTTTGAATGGCGATTGATGGCCCATCACCGTGAGGGCTTTTCGTTTCAATCTCTAAATCAGGGGATTGGATTGAGCAGGATATTGACTTGTAGGGGATTTCCTCCCAATGTCCTTTTTTTTTTTGCGATTACATGGTACAACGCATACACACTCACCCCTTGAAACGCATGCACGTAAACTCTACCCCTATGAGCATCTTCGAAAACAGACGCCTCCCTAGCGACAGGAATGTCGCCTATATCACTTAAAGTATAACACCGTTAAATTCTGAAAAATTCGCTTCTACAGGGAGTCGAACCGAGGAGCAGGATCTAGTAACTCCTAGGCACAGGCCCTTTCGCCCCTCCCAATCTCCTTGGTTTTGAGACAAAATAAACAAGGCTAAAGGCTAAGAACCATCAACCATCCTTGTGCCTCCTGGCTGTCCTCCTAGTCCTACATCTAGTTCCTCTAGCGGTAAACCGGCTTAAGATCATCATGCCCACTTTTACTTGCACATATAACAATGGTTGCTTTGATCCTTATATTGCCGGGCTCTTTGATTTAGGGTGCTCAGAACCATGAGCTCTTGATCGGTGTATCCAACAGCCACGAGCTCTTCACGACTTTGCTTTGCCTCGACGGAAGCTTCGCGATGACGCCACATGCCGCCTCCAAGTCCACCCCAACCAACAACTGGGTTTTGACGCTCAAACCCGAGAAATCATCTGCCGGTGGTTTTAAGATCCAAACCATCAAACCCCCCTGAAGAAGCATATATACTACACCTCCTCCACGATGTTGACATGTATCACCGTCGTCCTCGACTGCCCGATCACCAAGCCCTCTAGCGTCTCCTTTTGACTTGGTCAACCACTGTCTTGACTTGGTCAACATGCCCCACTCCTCCACATGTACTCTTGCCTGTCGATGTCCCCAAGTATCATCCACCCATGGTCAGTCCTCTGGCTCCTTGGTCCCTCGATCCAAGCCTCACGTTTGTCCTTCAACGCCCCTACTTGATCTTCTCCATAGCTGTCGACCGTCTGAGTACTCCACACCCGCACACCACAAGACAAGAGACATGTTAGCAATGGTTAGTCTCTAAACTCAACCAAACCGATCATCTCCTAACAATCACTCATTATCAAGTTGACACACAAGGGCACTACCAACCTTGAGTTCACAGATCTCAACCAAAATCACAGCCATGTTGCCAAGAACGAATTTTCAAAAAAAGTACCTGAAGATCACAACAAATAGAAAAACACGGCTATACACAGAACACAACTAGGTCCAGCCTCCACCCATCATCCTCGTTCTAAAAGATGAAAACCGAGAACAAGAAGCGATGAATCTGGCCCCTCTACTCTAGCCTCTCTCTGAACAAAGCACTTCACTAACCTAGAGATAACACGAATAGGGCTGCAAGACTTACTCTAACACTAGCCATCTACCGCTTGGACATACCCCCAAACTACCCATAAGCTAATAATAAGCCTACTAACCCACTTAGAGGAGATATGTTCCATACTACATAAAAATGCATTCGATGCATATCCGACGGCCATGAATCCTTCTACGGTTTTGATCCCAAACCCGCAAACCTGTCTCCCACGATTTTAAGGCTCAAACCGCCAAACCCACTAGAACCGCGTAGCTTCTACGACTTCTCATCAATGTCAACACGTTTCATCGACCAACTGATCACCAAGTGCTTGCGTGCCTGCTTTGACTTGGTCCAATCGTTGTCTTGACTTCAGTCAACTCCATCCTTGGATGTACACTTGCTTGTTGACGTGTCCAAGTGCTAACCACCCACGATCCATCCTCCCACCTGGTCCCTCGGACCAAGCCTTAGCATTCGCTGTTCAGCACTCCCGGCCCATCGCGTATAGACTCTCCGCTTGATCTTCTCTATTGCCTCGACCACCATGACATGCTCAACAGATGCACATCCACAAGCCAAGAGCACATGTTGCACACACTAACTCATGCCTTAGTTAGCCTCCCCCTCCACACACACTAGACCAATGCATTATCCCCATAATAGTCACTTATCGCTCAGAATATATGCACATAGTAACCATGGGTTCTCATTTGTGCAACACGACACTAAGGGGGTGTTTGGTTCACATAGTAGCTCCTAAATCTAGTCATATTTAGTCACTTTGTTGCCAAACACTATGACTAAATGTGACTAAAAGGGCTTTAGTCCTCTCT